>CM056612.1:5599194-5616514 GCA_029721355.1 Tegillarca granosa | reverse complement strand
CTTTAGTTTGTCTCAGTAGGTCCCGCCCGCATTGCACTTTAAAATTTTGAGTCAATAGTTATACCTTTTAGTGAGTATATACCAGCAAAATCTTAGTAGCATTTATTCGTTAATATTAAAAAGATTTATAATTAAAAACAAACGAGTATGGTTTTGCCTCCGCCTGTTTGTTTTATTCAAGCGTAACTTACAGCTAAAGGGTAGACATATGTATGCCGTTATTGTTCATGATAAGCTATAATTATCAAAATAAGCAAGAATTTATCTTTATTCTTCAACCAAATAGTATTTATAATACCCATGAATAAAAGACACGGGAATAGCAATACTCTTGTTATCCATACTGAAAATTATGTTAGCTATTGTTACCGATTATAAAAAGTGAAATAGTGGCATCTAAATATCTATTATATATTATTTTAAAGTTGCAAAATTTCAAGAAAATAAATAAACAAATAAATAAAAATTAATAAATAACAATAAAAATGATACAAATTCTTAATTTAAAAAAAAATTGATAAAATTGCCGTTAAAATAAAAAAATACATAAAGTCTTTCCATTTTTCGTTTTGTTGATGTAATTTCATCAAAAACTTACATTGTGTATTCCTTTTTGATGATTTTTCTTGTTTTCATTACTATAGATATTTTATTTCTTTCGTCAAAAAATATATGTGTGTTTTTCGAATTTATTATGGTGCGTCATGGTATTATCCATTTCAAACTGCCATCGCAAAAACAGTTTGAACGTGAAATATGTACTGTTGTCTTTGAAAATTTCGCACGTTGATTCGAAGTTCGAATTATCAAATTTACTTATTCAAACTCCCTCCTAAAAATCGATACATACCAAAACTACTACAAAATAAAGATTCTGTTCACCCTTATGACGCGGCTCTCTATGTAACTTTTAAAATTTGTTGCACCTTTTATACTAAATGACGAAAAAACCGACTTTTTGCATCTAAGACTACATTTTCGTCCTCATTTATAACCCGAGGTTACCACAGTTCAACTTTGTCGATTTTAAACAGTAAATGATGGCATATTTAACCTGAGCGTTTCATATTTAGGATATGTACACCACAAATGCCGCGTGTTACATTGTAATGTCAAGTAATTCAAAATATATATTATCTATGTTTCTTATATATTATGTGATATCTTACACATTCCTTGACTTGTATTAATTTACGCATGAAATATGAACCTATGAAACAAAATTAATATAAATGTTACATATAAAAATAAAAAGACATCAAACCAATATAACAACAAAAAAATAAATATTTAAAAAAATAAATAAATAAAAAAAGTTACATGAACATAAAAAATTTTCGGATGTTAAGTTCCTTATGACTAAATTTGTTCTGGGGAAACTAAACTGATGCAGGAATCAGTGGCTTTACGTTTTAGCAGAAATGGATGAATACACGGGAGAGATCGGATCTAGATTTGTAAGTTTGAGTATAAGGAACGGCATATTGGCGGTAAATTTAATGGCATCATTACAATTGTGAAAATAAAGATTTATTTTTTAGTCTAGTGCAATTTTACTACATTTAAGAACTTATCTGTGATGTTTCAGAAAAAGAAAAACAATGTAAAATTTGGACATAAACAGGTAAAAATCATATCCGATCAATTGCCAATAAAAGGTTCATGTTGTTAAACTTAATGCCTTAATTTAAAATAAGTACAAAATCAATTATTTAATTTCGAACATCAGACAGTGAAGATATTAAAGCTTGCTACTGTAGTTAAAAAGGACTCCCTACACTACACTATCAGTCAACATACATTTCTTTCTAAAAAGTACTAACTAATTTGTTTTTTTTCTTTTAAATTTAAATTCCTAGAAATAAAGAATGTTAATGTTATCTGTAATCTGATAATAAAAACCCAAGTAACAGTTGTATATACATCCTTAATTACTGGTTTTATATTTCATAATAATTAACCACTGATACATATATAAAGCTTAACATATTTAATATATCGATCGTTTTAAGATCGTTATCTAACGACATACAAGCAATAACTTGGTCAACGATGAAAGTTGTTTTTGTTACGTTTATTTCACTGTTAATAACTGTCAGCTTAAAGAATGTCGGTACGACAACATCTTGAAAGATGACAAAACACGGGGAGCCATAACACGGAGGTCACATGATGGATTAACCTGGCATTTAGTTCAGATATTGGTTGACGAGCAACGAGAAAGACAAAATTTGAGAAGGGAATTTAGACACATGAAAAAGACATTAGAAGATGTTAAAAGAGAAATGCAACAGAGAAATAAAAACTTAGATGATACCAAATTTCAGCAAAAGAAACTGATAGAAGAGGTTAAAAACACAAAAGGAGACTTGATGTCAGAGTTAAAGATATATTTAAAAACTAAGTTTGTAGGCCTTGCTGACAAAATAACAAAATTATCAAAAGCGGTGACAGGAATTAAAACGGAGGGTAAGAAAATGAAAGCTGATATAAAAAGAAACTCAAAATATGGAAAGAAAATACAGAGTATGTTGATCAACGTGAAATCTAAAGTAAAAGATTTAGAAGATGATGGTAAGTATTGATATTTGGTTTGATTTTGATTTGAACGTTAATTGTGTTAGTATTGACCTTTGATAGAAAAATAAGTGGGAAGGGATTGTTATTATATTAATTCACTAAAATAAGTTTTGAGATGAGAGCTTACCAGAAGCCCTATTACCAAACGATTCCGCATTAATTCAGGTTCCTAAAGATTAAGTTATATGACAATCGGTGATCTTAGTTTTTAATTTCTGTTCTATCATTTACTTGTATTATGTCATTTTCTATTTAGTGTTGACAAATAGTCAAACATAACAAAATTACTTATATCAAATCTAGTGTTGATCTTTTGTTATTTTTTTTGTTATTTTGTCATCTTATTTTACAGATATGATGATTTCTTAATGATTCTTAATAATTGTATTTTTTATCGAACAGAGATTCAGTTAAGGGTTTGGTTGTTATTATTTTCTCCTTTTTAAAAATAAAATTGATGTTTGAAATTTTGTTGGTTTTTCCTCTGTTTTACCTTTTTTTCAGATGCTGTAATTTCTAAATAATCGTTTTAAATTGTTTTGTCGATCGAAAATAGTAAGTTTTATTTAGAAAAAAGTTTAGATTGTTTTATTTTTGTTTTTCGTTCAGACACCCTCATCAAATATTTCTTTCAGAACCATCTGTCTACATTTTTTTTTACTTATGATTAACTTTGGTTTGTATTACATTTTGCTTTAGTTTCAAAGAAACATCCGTCGGGTGCTGTATACATCAGATGGGGAAAATTGACTTGTCCTAACAACACAAGCTTGATATATAAAGGTAAAAAATTGAAATATAATATATGTAAAATATTTAAATGATGGATAAAAAGAGTCATATACCAAGTGATCTAACAACTAAATTAACTTTAAGTCTAAAGATTTCGATATGTAGTAAAGAAAACCTGGACATAAAATCATAAAAACAATGAACTCGTATAGTAATATTTTAAAATTTTTACATTTTGTGACTTATTTAAATTATTGTATTGTTCGTTTTGTAATCGAATTCCTAAAATTTAATATACATTCTCGTAGAAGAAGAAGTAGTTATTTATCTTTTTATTAAGAAATTAAAGAGTACAGATTTCATCGAAGTCGACCTGTAAAATGATACAAATTACATTTTGTATTTTGAATAACTCATAATTATAATGCGCACTAACAAAGTCACTATCGCCATTCTAAACAACAGGACAATTAGGTGGTACCCATTCATGGTCACAAAGCTGGTCCATCAAACTTCCAGTGTCTTCCAGAAGATCCAGACTACAGAGAATATCAATCTGGGGACGAGGGTACTTTCATATTCGGTGGGAATATGAGTTACAAAGTTACTATCAAAAAGAGTTACTTAACAAGAGGTACTACAATTATCGACGTAGTGTGTTCGGCATGTCAGAGTAGAAAGAACATAGCAACGATTATGATACCAGGTATCGAGAATTTTTTAAGCCGAAAAAAAACCCATAAATTTATTGAAGACTTAACAAGTATTTCAGCACTCGCCTTGTTTTTTAACCTAAACTAAATACTAGTTATTAAATATCAACAATGACAAATGAATAAAAAAAAAATAATTGAAAATTATTAAATGAAAACAATTCACCTTCTCCATTAAAAAAGAACTACTCAACAAGAGGTACTACAGTTATGACGTAGTGTGTTCGGCATGTCAGAGTAGAAAGAACACAGCAATGATTATGATACCAGGTATCAAGAATTTTTTAACCGAAAAAAAAAAAACATAAATTTATTGAAGACTTAACAAGTATTTCAGCACTCGCCTTGTTTTTTTAACCTAAACTAAATACTAGTTATTAAATATCAAAAATGACAAATGAATAAAAAAAAAATAATTGAAAATTATTAAATGAAAACAATTCACCTTCTCCATTTTGATTTAGTAACCTCAATATTTGAATGATTATTGACAAAGAAAAAAAGGGGTTTACGGTATGTTATCTTGAATTGAAGACATTTGAATGGTAACACATACTTGTACCTAAATAACAAATCCAGTAGTGATTTCATTATAATTTTGAAACATCTAAATTATCTTGTTGATAATGTTGTTGATTTTGAATCAGTTTGTACAAAGATTCGATCATCGGGAAAAGAAATCTCTAATATTTGATAAAACTAAACCTTATTTTTGAATAACAAATTAAATACATTTTCGTCATTTGTTTTTATTGTTATCTTGAATAGAACTGTCAGATTAATTATATACCAGTAAACATATCTTGTATAACTATTTTAGAAAAAGTAAATGTTATGATGGATGGCATATGGAGTATAGAGGGTATCTGATGGCTGGTTATTATAAGTACGCAGCATCCAACTTCATCTGTGTAGACGCCCATCCTGACGTCATCCCTGGTACTTACAAGAACGATGACCAGTCAGTCATTCATGCCGTACAGTCAAGGTGTGGCAGTTTAAAATGTCCACCTTACAAAGATTACCATGAACTTACTTGTGTTGTTTGTACAAAATAAATGGAGAGTTAAGTCTGATATTGTTTTATACTCTTTTATTTTTATCTGACGTCGATTTGCTGGAATTCTGGACAAAATGTTCAACGTTGAAGTTTTGATCTTAAAACTAATTAAGACGAAATAAAACAAACATACCAGTCCGTGTCCACATCACAATCCCAAAAACAAAGCAAAAACTTTGCAAACTGGCAAAATATGTTATACACGTGAACTTCCATCAAGGAAGTGAGGCCGGGGGTTCAGAAGGGTAAGCACCTCCTGTCTAGCTAGCTACACCCGTCACGTGCAAGTCAATTTTGAGAATGAAAGGAACAAAGAACTATGGTAAGTCAAATATATCCAGTATAAGTTGGGATACAGTGACTACATACTTATCAACAATATTGTGAAATGAGTTATGTAAGCGGTATTTGTAACGTATGAAGTACGTGGACTTCATATTTGGCAATATCGTACTGAAAGACAGAATCGAAATCGCATCAAAAGAAAGCAGTTGCAAGATAAAAAGAGTAAAGTGTGGTGAAGTGAAGTTGTAATGTTTTACGCCCAAATTATTTTACTTGATTTGAGGCGAATACATTTTGGATGGGGAAAAACTTTATTACCAGGAGAAGACTAATGTCCGTCAATTATAAAACAAGCAGTTTACCATTACGATCTTCCATTCTTCCACAGTTATAGTTAGTATTCTGTAAACGCACTTAAATAAGTACACTACCGGTATCCTTTATATATAACGATATATAGAGGTCTGCAATTTTCAATGTTTTTACTTTTTTGTCATATTAGCGAAAATTTTACAATAGATCCACTCAAAAATTTTACGCCATTTTGCGTTAAATTTACAAAGTTTACAAAAATGACTCAAACTGATGCCTTAAAATTAAGAACAGATAATAATACAAGATGAAAACAGGTATGTAGGTGATGTAAACAAAGTAAATGGTATAGATTTTTTTAAAGCAAAAAGCTTGTCCAAGCAATGGGTGTACGCCGTTTACGGCGCTGTGATAAACAAGTTAACACAGTGATAAATAAAAGCTGTTCACAGCACTGAGGGTAACATATAAACACAGTGATAGGTATAGGCTGTTCCCTGCACTGAGGTTAAGATGTAAACACTGTAATAGGTATACACTATTCACAGCACTAAGGTTAACATGGTATCACAGTGGTAGGTATACACTTTTTACAGCACTGAGGTTAACATGTAAACACAGTAATAGGTATACGTTTTTAAAGCACTGCAGTTAACATGTAAACACAGTAATAGGTATACGCTGTTCACAGCAGTGAGGTTTACATGTAAACACAGTGATAGGTATACGCTGCTCAAAGCAGTGAGGTTAACATGTAAACACAGTGTTAGGTATACACTGTTCACAGCAATTAAGTTAAAATGTAAACACTGTGATAGGTATACGCTTTTGACAGCACAATGATTAACATGTAAACACAGTGATAGGTATACGCTTTTGACAGCATAGAGGTTAACATGTAAACACAGTGATAGATATACACTGTTCACAGTACTGAGGTTAACATGTAAACACAGGGAAAGGTATTCGCTGTTCAAAGCAGTGAGGTTAACATGTAAACACTGAGATAGGTAAACGCTTTTGAGAGCACAATGTTTAACATGTAAACACAGTAATAAGAATACGCTGTTTACAGCAATGACGTTGGGTGTAAATACCATGATAATTGTATACTTAGCGAAGCAGTGACAAAAACATTTAAAAACGGGATTAAGTAATCGCTGTATAAAGCAGTGATGTAAGCATGTAAACACAGTGATGGGTATACACTGATCACAGCACTGAGGTTAACTTGTAAACAAAGTGATAGGTATACGTAGTCAACAGCACTGAGGTTAACTAGTAAACACAGGGAGAGGTATACGCTGTTCATAGCAGTGAGGTTAACATGTAAACACAGTGATAAGGTATACGCTGTTCACAGCAGTGAGGTTAACATGTAAACAAAGTGTTAGGTATACACTGCTCACAGCACTGAGGTTAACATGTAAACACAGTATAAGGTATACGCTGTTTACAGCAATGAGTTTGGTTGTAAATACCATGATAAACGTATACTTAGCGAAGCAGTGACAAAAACATGTAAATACGGTATTAAGTTAACGGTCCTTAAAGCAGTGACGAAAGCATGTAAACAGTGACAGGTATACGCTGCTTACAACAGTGACGAAAGCATGTAAACAGTGACAGGTATACGCTGTTAACAACAGTGACGTAAGCATGTAAACAGTGACAGGTATACGCTGCTAACAACAGTGACGTAAGCATGTAAACAGTGACAGGTATACGCTGTTAACAACAGTGACGTAAGCATGTAAACAGTGACAGGTATACGCTGCTACGTAAGCATGAAAACAGTGACAGGTATACGCTGCTTACGACAGTGACGTAAATTTATAAATACGGTGAAAAGTATTCGCCGTTTACAGTAGTGACATTTCTGATTAAGCAAGATTAGTTTATGTATATAAACCCTGTTTAAGTAACGACGTTAATATGAAAAACTGTACTTTAGTACATTTGTATTTTGTACAGAATACGAGTATAGTTCTAACCACAAGTTTTTACATACTTAAATCCACAATTATCTTTTCCAGCATTACAAAAGCATACATAGAAATTTCATGTCTATATTCTAAATTTTTTGCCACATCTATGGTGGCTTATTTCTGACATCGACATAATTTTAGTCGACATAAAATTATCGCGACATGTCGATTTAATATTTTAACACCATACACATCAGACCATCCTAGAAACTTTTTTTTGATAAAAATGTTGTTTTAACAAATTATTACTAAAATGCAGGTAATACTAGTATTTGTGACACCTGTTGTGTGGTGTATAGACAGAAAATTAACCAGCCATTAACTTGCTTAATATGCACGAATTTGATGGTCACAAACTGATTAAACATCGCTATTAGCATATGCATATTCAAATATTAAATAAAACCCAAAAACACAAACCAGGCTATGTCCAAATCACAATTCCCCCAACCCCACCCCCTAAATAAAACAGGTAAAACTTTGGAAACCGTCAAATTCATCCAATATTAAGTTAGGATACAGTGACTTCATAATTATCAAATATATTGTGATAACGGCTATTAAACCTTTTTCTCTAGGTTATGTTTTTCAAACGAAGTCCCTCTTAACGTCCGAGTGGTCTAAAGAGCGCGCTTACGGATCAACGTACCTTTCACCGCCTCGGTTCAATTCCCACCTCAGGACAGATCCTAGTGTGAGAAAGTTTGTCAGTTCGCTTGCCGAAGGTCAGTGGTTTTCTGTGTACTCCGGTTTCCTCCACCAACCCAGAACTGACCTCCTCGAAATAAGTGAAGAATCTTGACTTGGGCGTAAAACATCATTACTCCACTCCACTCCTCTTAACATCTTCGTTCGAATCCTACATGGGCAGGTCATAGTGTGAGAAATCTTGTCAGTTCTTGTTTTTTTTTCTGCAGTTCCCTTCACCATGCCTGAACTGAGCTAAACCGCTTAATTGGTAGAGTACTCGCTTCGTATGTGTAAGGTCGAGGGTTCGAACGCCGGTCGGGTCTGATCAAAGACTTGAAAATTTGTTCTTTTTTTTTTTGCCAAGCACACGGCATTTAGACATCAAAGTAATGGAGTCCTTCTGATGAGACTTTAAAAACCGATGTCCCGTGTCACGGCAAACGTGGCACGTTAAAGAACCTTCCTTGCACACTGCCGTTAAAGCACTGCAAAGGTCAAAATTTCTGGCACTTCACCTATAACTGGTGACGTTTCAATAAGTGAAATACGCTCGACTTGGGACGTAAAACACCATTACTCCAATCTAATCTTTTGTTAAAGCCATATACTAGTATATACAAAGTCACATATAAGTAAATGATTCTTTATTTACTTTTATAGATTCTAAAATTTTAAAATCCTGGTGCTGGAAAAACAACAACAACAACATCATCATCATCAACATCATAGTACTTACCTGTGCAGAATATATAATTCTTTAAAACATTATAAAAATGATGTAAAAGAGAAAAACTAAATTTTGTATGCTTAATTCGTTATTGGCCAAAAGCCACTTTCAATTATAAGTAAATCCTATTGACGACTTTCTACCTGAATAAAACTAATAAGCCTTCAAAATAATTATTGTAAGTTGTTATCATTGCTCACATTTTAACTAGTACGGCTTTTTAATACTAAATGAACTATTTGTGGTAACTTATATAATCTGCTCAGATAAAAAAAAACTACCTTCACGTTTATTACTGGTACTGTTAACATATTTAAAAAAAAATTAAATGGTATATACACATATAGGTATATAATATAAAAATATTACAACAATTTGATTGTAAACATTGTAAAAAAATTAACCCTACACAATCTTTATGCAAATAAACATTTAATTTAAAAAAATCTAAAACAAACACACTTATTTTATAACAGCAGTAGCAACAGCAGCAAAAACAACAACAATAACAGCACACAGCAGCAAAAACAACAACATGTTTCCACTATCGCATTGTTTGAAAAAAGAAGAAAAAACAGCAATCAATATGTTCTGCTTTTTTTGTCTACATGGGCTTCCTTCATCATCATCATCATCATCATCATCACCAATTAATAATAATAATAATAATAATAATAATAATAATAATAATAATAATAATCCTACATTTTAAGAGTAAGAAATAAATTTTGAAAATGAAAATGTATAAAAAATAAAATCAAATGTCTTTTTTATCATTTATTTTGTATAATCATCATCATCATCATCATACCCAACTAGCCGCCGACCTAGAGGGGTTAAAATGGGATCTTGCCGTTTATAGACCCTTATAGTTGCGTGTCTTGGTATCCGTGGAAACAGATTACCGCGGATAGGGTGATGTGTAGTCATTCGTCTAGCTTCAAATCTCTCTATCTTTTTCTGTTTTATTTGTTGTTTTCTTTGTAAATATTTCTCTTTATTCTCATTTACGTCCCTAGGAGGAATGGGAGCATAACATACATACACCACCAGTCTCTTATTCGGTGAACTCCGCCATTCGAAAGGTTTTGTCCCAGCATGCACCGTTCTACTATCCCAAAATACCATATCCCCTTTCTTACACGTAATACTGATTGGGTGACATCCATTTTGTACTAAATACTTTAGTTGGTCAGGCTCCAGTACATTAAAATGTTTGTTTCGTGTATCATTTTTATGAAAAACTTCTTTCATTATACTATGCCATTGGTTACTTTTTTCAAACACAGTTATTGTAGCATCTCCTTCGTTTACGTCGAAGGCTGTTACCCACGACTGAAGTGTACGAAATCCGGGCTCTAAATAGCCCTGATCAACGTGAAAGTTTCCGTACTCCGATTGATTCCAGATTTTCTTACCCGGAAACAAAAACCCTACACCATCAAAGGACACCAGTAGATCTTTGGGATCTTTGACGTTGTAGAATGATTCAAAAATGCTGACAATCTTCGGATTTTGTCTTACATCCCACACCATCTGACATTGTCCTATTTCATGTCCCTGATAAATCATACTTTGTACCGGAGCTAAATCGCTGATTCGCCACTTTTCGGGTCGATTTTTATCATAACGTGGAAATTGCTCAAGCCATGTATCTAAACCATCGCTCATAGCGTCACATTCGGCTTGGTTCAGGACACCCGCCACAATGGCTACTCCATATTTCTGAATAGTTTCCTGTAACGTACCTACAGTGCATGTAAGATGTTTACAAGACTTGTAAGTCGATTTGTTTACAAATCCAGCCATTGTTAAAAGTACAAGTGTGTTCAGCTTTATAAAGTCCTACATAAAATGATATAAATAGCCTTATGTATGGTGTATATATTACTTACAATAACACACGTGACAAAATCTTTTTATACCCATTACGACGTATCCATTGCTTACGAAGTAAACATGCAAAGAATTTGCTGTTCTGCGAAATTTAAATGTCGCTGTGGTGTTGCAATATTAGATCTTCGGAATACGTAAAATCCTGACTGTAACTTTCAGTATATTCCGAATCAAAATGAGGTACTGAAGAATGACTTGTGAAATTTTAAATTTAAATTAAAATCATTAAATTAAAATATTTTAAATACATAATGATTTAATAGTAAGTTAGATTTATGTACAGTCAATAGATATTTTATATCTCCGAAAGAAATGTTTTAATACCTAATGGAATACTTCCAGTTACAATTTTCCCTTTCCGAACCTCAAAGTTATATCTCCGATATGCACAAAGAATAGTGGTAGGCTACCTATTTGTGGATTTATACAACCGTACAGTAATACTGTAGACTTTTTCCGTTTTTTTTTTTTACTGCGATGGAGAACAAAAATGGATCATAATTAATATCCGAAGTTAAATCAGCCAACATTACCGGACGGGTCACTCAAACAAAGTGTTTAGTGTCACTTTATTTAACGCCAGGTATGGCAATGTGACTTTATTTAACGCCCAGGAAAATAATTTTAACCAAGGGAGATTTTGCGATCAGGAATTTGTTACAAATACGATCCATGGGGGACGGCGGAAATTTTGTTATTTAAAAAGAAAAATAAAACATTGTTAATTGTGTGATAAATCACAAGTGAGGGCAAAATAAAGTTTTCGACTGGATTTCGTTTGTTTTCAGAATATAACCGTGAAATTTCATTTCATAATTTATAATTTGCAATGTTTCTAAATGTCAGGTTCTGTAAGGTTTCCATGGTTTCACAGATGTTGTAAGTATCACTTACAATCAGGGACCGATTCAGTAATTACAGAAAATTACCTGGAAAATCGTCCCTGTTCTAGAAGACGCTAATGACGACATGAAAAATGATTATAATCTTTCCATCGCTTAATTCTAATTAGTAAGACGTTTGTTCGACATTTTACAGCATATATAGTTCGAAATCAATGTGCACAATAAATAAATAAATAAATAAATAAATAATAAACAGAAATAGAAAAATAAACTCAAATAAATAAACACAAATAAATAAATAAACACAAATAAAAAATAAAATAAATAAATAAATAAATAAATAAATAAATAAATTTAAGAAATGAAAGTCAAATCTGTATTTTTCTTAGAATAATGTAATGAGCATTTTATAAAGAAAATATACTGAACATTTTCTAACTGTAATGTTATGAGCATTTTCTTATGATAATGTAATTAACATTATCTCGTGTTAATGAAATTGACATTTTCTTATGATAATGTTATGAAAATTTTCATATGATAATGCAATGAATATTTCCTAATAGTAAGTTGAATCTTTTGTGCTTTGGACTTTACCTCTAAACCGTATAACATATTCCTGTAAGATTTTTAAATAAAACAAAAACATGGCCCCAGGGTCAAAATAATACCAAAGAAGGAAATTATGTAGAAAGGTAGGAGTCGGGTTAGTGGTTAGCATGCTAGGATGTATGTAGGGAGGAGTCGCATAATTCGATGAGTGGTTAGCATGTAAGGATGTATGTAGGGAGGTAGGAGTCGCATAATTCGATGAGTGGTTAGCACGTTAGGATGTATGTATGTAGGAAGATAGTAGGTAGGGAGGTAGGTATCGCATAATTCGATGGAGTGGTTAGTATGTTAGGAGGTAGGTAGGTAGGTAGGTAGGATAGGAGTCGGGTGGTTCAATTAGTGGTTAGTGTGTAAGGAGGTAGGTAGGTAGGTAGGAGTCGGGTGGTTCAATTAGTGGTTAGTGTGTAAGGAGGTAGGTAGGTAGGTAGGTAGGAGTCGGGTGGTTCAGATGAGTGGTTAGTGTGTAAGGAGGTAGGTAGGTAGGTAGGTAGGAGTCGGGTGGTTCAATTAGTGGTTAGTGTGTAAGGAGGTAGGTAGGTAGGTAGGTAGGAGTCGGGTGGTTCAATAGTGGTTAGTGTGTAAGGAGGTAGGTGGGTAGGTAGGTAGGAGTCGGGTGGTTCGATGAGTGGTTAGTGTGTAAGGAGGAGGTAGATAGATAGGTAGGAGTATCGGGTGGTTCGATGAGGTGGTTGGTGTGTAAGGAGGTAGGTAGGTAGGTAGGTAGGAGTCGGGTGGTTCAATTAGTGGTTAGTGTGTAAGGAGGTAGGTAGGTAGGTAGGAGTCGGTGGTTCAATTAGTGGTTAGTGTGTAAAGAGGTAGGTAGGTAGGTAGGTAGGTAGGAGTCGGGTGGTTTCAATTAGTGGTTAGTGTGTAAGGAGGTAGGTAGGTAGGTAGGTAGGTAGGAGTCGGGTGGTTCAATTAGTGGTTAGTGTGTAAGGAGGAGGTCGGTAGGTAGGTAGGTAGGAGTCGGGTGGTTCAATTAGTGGTAAGTGTGTAAAGAGGTGGGTAGGTAGGTAGGTAGGTAGAGTCGGGTGGTTCAATTAGTGTTAGTGTTTAAGGAGGAGGTAGGTAGGTAGGTAGGCGGTGGTTCGATGAGTGGTTTGTGTGTAAGAGGTAGGTAGGTAGGTAGGTAGGTAGGTAGTCGGGTGGTTCAATTAGTGGTTAGTGTGTAAGGAGGTAGGTAGGTAGGTAGGTAGGAGTCGGGTGGTTCAATTAGTGGTTAGTGGTAAGGAGGGTAGGTAGGTAGGTAGGTAGGTAGGTAGGAGTCGGGTGGTTCAATTAGTGGTTAGTGTGTAAGGAGGTAGGTAGGTAGGTAGGTAGGAGTCGGGTGGTTCAATTAGTGGTTAGTGTCTAAGGAGGTAGGTAGGAGTCGGGTGTGGTCAATTAGTGGTTTAGTGTGTAAGGAGGTAGGTAGGTAGGTAGGTAGGAGTCGGGTGGTTCGATGAGTGGTTATGTGGTAAGGAGGTAGGTAGGTAGGTAGTAGGTAGGAGTCGGGTGGTTTCATTAGTGGTTAGTGTGTAAGAGGTAGGTAGGTAGGTAGGTAGGTAGGAGTCGGGTGGTTCAATTAGTGGTTAGTGTGTAAGGAGGAGGTAGGTAGGTAGGTAGGAGTCGGTGGTTCGATGAGTGGTTAGTGTGTAAGGAGGTAGGTAGGTAGGTAGGTAGGTATGAGTCGGGTGGTTCAATTAGTGGTTAGTGTGTAAGGAGGTAGGTAGGTAGGTAGGTAGGAGTCGGGTGGTTCAATTAGTGGTTATTGTGTAAGGAGGTAGGTAGGTAGGTAGGTAGGAGTCGGGTGGTTCGATGGGTGGTTAGTGTGTAAGGAGGTAGGTAGGTAGTAGGAGTCGGGTGGTTCGATGAGTGGTTAGTGTGTAAGGAGGAGGTAGGTAGGAGTCGGTGGTTCAATTAGTGGTTAGTGTGTAAAGAGGTAGGTAGGTAGGTAGGTAGGTAGGTAGGTAGGAGTCGGGTGGTTCAATTAGTGGTTAGTGTGTAAGGAGGTAGGTAGGTAGGTAGGTAGGAGTCGGGTGGTTCGATGAGTGGTTAGTGTGTAAGGAGGTAGGTAGGTAGGTAGGTAGAGTCGGGTGGGTTCGATGAGTGGTTTGTGTGTAAGGAGGTAGGTAGGTAGGTAGGTAGGAGTCGGGTGGTTCGATGGGTGGTTAGTGTGTAAGGAGGTAGGTAGGTAGGTAGGTAGAGTCGGGTGGTTCGATGTGTGGTTAGTGTGTAAGGAGGTAGGTAGGTAGGTAGGTAGGAGTCGGGTGGTTCCATTAGTGGTTAGTGTGTAAGGAGGTAGGTAGGTAGGTAGGAGTCGGGTGGTTCAATTAGTGGTTAGTGTGTAAGGAGGTAGGTAGGAAGGTAGGAGTCGGGTGGTTCAATTAGTGGTTAGTGTGTAAGGAGGTAGGTAGGTAGGTAGGTAGGAGTCGGGTGGTTCGATGAGAGGTTAGTGTGTAAGGAGGTAGGTAGGTAGGTAGGTAGGAGTCGGGTGGTTCATGAGTGGTTAGTGTGTAAGGAGGAGGTTGGTAGGTAGGTAGGAGTCGGGTGGTTCGATGAGTGGTTAGTGTGTAAGGAGGTAGGTAGGTAGGTAGGTAGGAGTCGGGTGGTTCGATGAGTGGTTAGTGTGTAAGGAGGTAGGTAGGTAGGTAGTTAGGAGTCGGGTGGTTCAATTAGTGGTTAGTGTGTAAGGGGTAGGTAGGTAGGTAGGTAGGAGTCGGGTGGTTCAATTAGTGGTTAGTGTGTAGGAGGAGGTATGGTAGGTAGGTAGGAGTCGGGTGGTTCGAATGAGTGGTTAGTGTGTAAGGAGGTAGGTAGGTAGGTAGGTAGGTAGGAGTCGGGTGTTCAATTAGTGGTTAGTGTGTTAAGGAGGAGGTAGGTAGGTAGGTAGGAGTCGGGTGGTTCGATGAGTGGTTAGTGTGTAAGGAGGTAGGTAGGGTATGTAGGAGTCGGGGGTTCGATTAGTGGTTAGGGTGTAAGAGGTAGGTAGGTAGTAGGTAGGTAGGTAGGAGTCGGGTGGTTCAATTAGTGGTTAGTGTGTAAGGAGGTAGGTAGGTAGGTAGGTAGGAGTCGGGTGGTTCAATTAGTGGTTAGTGTGTAAGGAGGAGGTAGGTAGGTAGGTAGGTAGGAGTCGGGTGTTCAATTAGTGGTTAAGTGTGTAAGGAGGTAGGTAGGTAGGTAGGTAGGAGTCGGGGTGGGTTACAGTTAGTGGTTAGTGTGTAAGGAGGTAGGTAGGTAGGTAGGTAGGAGTCGGGTGGTTCAAATAGTGTTAGTGTGTAAGGAGTAGTAGGTAGTAGGTAGGAGTCGGGTGGTTCGATGAGTGGTTAGTGTGTAAGGAGGTAGGTAGGTAGGTAGGTAGGTAGGTAGGAGTCGGGTGGTTCAATTAGTGGTTAGTGTGTAGGAGGAGGTAGGTCGGTAGGTAGGGTCGGGTGGTTCGATGAGTGGTTAGTGTGTAAGGAGGTAGGTAGGTAGGTAGGTAGGTAGGAGTCGGGCTGGTTCGATGAGTGGTTAGTGTGTAAGGAGGAGGTAGGTAGGTAGGTAAGGAGTCGGGTGGTTCGATGGGTGGTTAGTGTGTAAGGAGGTAGGTAGGTAGGTAGGAGTCGGGTGGTTCAAATTAGTGGTTAGTGTGTAAGGAGGTAGGTAGGTAGGTAGAGGTAGGAGTCGGGTGGTTCAATTAGTGGTTAGTGTGTAAGGAGGTAGGTAGGTAGGTAGGTAGAGGTCGGGTGGTTCAATTAGTGGGTTAGTGTGTAAGGAGGTAGGTAGGTAGGTAGGTAGGAGTCGGGGTTGTTCAATTAGTGGTTAGTGTGTAAGGAGGAGGTAGGTAGGTAGGTAGGTGGAGTCGGTGGAGTCGGGTGGTTCCATTAGTGGTTAGGTGGTACGGAGTTAGGTAGGTAGGTAAGGTAGGAGTCGGGTGGTTCAATTAGTGGTTAGTGTGTAAGGAGGTAGGTAGGTAGGTAGGTAGGAGTCGGGTGGTTCAATTAGTGGTTAGTGTGTAAGGAGGTAGGTAGGTAGGTAGGTAGGTAGGAGTCGGGTGGTTCAATTAGTGGTTAGTGTGTAAGGAGGTAGGTAGGTAGGTAGGTAGGAGTCGGGTGGTTCAATTAGTGGTTAGTGTGTAAGGAGGTAGGTAGGTAGGTAGGTAGGTAGTAGGAGTCGGGTGGTTCAGATTAGTGGTTAGTGTGTAAGGAGGAGGTAGGTAGGTAGGTAGGTAGGAGTCGGGTGGTTCAATAGTGGTTAGTGTGTAAGGAGGTAGGTAGGTAGGTAGGAGTCGGGTGGTTCAATAGTGGTTAGTGTGTAAGGAGGTAGGTAGGTAGGTAGGTAGTAGGAGTCGGGTGGTTCAATTAGTGGTTAGTGTGTAAGGAGGGGTAGGTAGGTAGGTAGGAGTCGGGTGGTTCGATGAGTGGTTAGTGTGTAAGGAGGTAGGAGGTAGGTAGGTAGGTAGGAGTCGGGTGGTTCGATGAGTGGTTAGTGTGTAAGGAGGAGGTAGGTAGGTAGGTAGGAGTCGGGTGGTTCGATGGTGGTTAGGTGTAAGGAGGTAGGTAGGTAGGTAGGAGTCGGGTGGTTCAATTAGTGGTTAGTGTGTAAGGAGGTAGGTAGTAGGTAGGTAGGTAGGAGTGGGTGGTTCAATTAGTGGTTAGTGTGTAAGGAGGAGGTAGGTAGGTAGGTAGGTAGGAGTGTCGGGTGGTTCAATAGTGGTTAGTGTGTAAGGAGGTAGGTAGGTAGGTAGGTAGGAGTCGGGTGGTTCAATTAGTGGTTAGTGTGTAAGGAGGTAGGTAGGTAGGTAGGTAGGAGTCGGGTGGTTCAATTAGTGGTTAGTGTGTAAGGAGGTAGGTAGGTAGGTAGGTAGGAGTCGGGTGGTTCAATTAGTGGTTAGTGTGTAAGGAGGTAGGTAGGTAGGTAGG